>JALHLI010000031.1:879208-899208 GCA_023349425.1 Anthopleura sola | reverse complement strand
TCAACGTAAGCGGTTTGACATTTCAGTTTTCCTTTACTTTTGACTTTAACGATCGTCATTACATGGGAATGGTTGGATATTATATAAATATAAAATTTCTAGCACGATTCAGGCCTTTTGGAATAAGACTAACAAAACTTACCAATTTTACTGGGAATAGATGTATAATATATGGTGCTGGAGATTATCAACTTAGATGGTCAAGTTTGAAGCATTTTATCATACAAAAGGTGAAGGAAATATATACAGGCAAAAAAAAAAACGTGTAACTTGTTCCTATTATACCATAGCTTCAATGCAGAAATTATCACGACTGGGAAGAATTGAGTCTAGAGACTGTATATTGAACGAACGAATTAAGGATGAAGAAAGGAAGAGGTTAAATGGAATACTTCTTGTTTACAGGGAATCCATCACGTTATGAAGACCAGAGTGACGCAGGCAGTTGGGACATGCCTCTTATTCGTCCAAAAGCAGAAGGATGGCGATGCTTTCAATTTTGGTTTTACAGTGGAAGAAAATATTTTAGTAGAAAGCTCGCAGTAATATTCCAAACAATAAACGGGACTAGAGAGGAATCATGGAGCTATACAAGCGCCACTGACAAATGGACCTTTATCCAACTGCCAATCCCAGAAAGACAAGAACGTTTACAAGTAAGTTACAGTTAGCACTAAAACAACTCGACAGTTTCCATTTTCTTTATGATCAGGTCCACGTGGCAACTGCTGAGTAAAACTTTAGTGGTGATAGAGTTTTCGATAGTGTTATTAGCGATAATGTTTTACAACTATATGAATTAAGAAACTTTACGCATACACACACACACGTCACAGACGTCTTTGAAAGCGGTATATGAAAAGCCGTTACTATTATAATTCCTTAAAGTCATGAATGAGTTTTTTTAAGTAATTGATGTGACTAAATTTGCCTATATTGCGGGTGTGGCAGCGCCTTCAGAGCGAGTGGCGGGGCGCGTAGAAGGCAAAAGAGGCATGAACCGGGGATTAGACTGAGGTAGGTGAACTTATGATGGCGAGAGAATTATGGCAGAGTGATAAGGGTTAAGTGGAAAGTGAGGACAAGCCAAAGGAGGAAAGAGCTGATGTATTCGAGTACAGTATTCGAGTACAGACCGGAAAAGAGAGATATAAACATTCGATATATATAAGTGTGGAGGAGGAGGCACCAGTTCGTATTAGCACACGTAGAATACGTATACTAGATCAGTTTGTAAGGATGATACGAGTACTTTGTGAACTTTAAGGCATTGAGTCGTTTTAATACTAAATGTAATAAACCTGCTTTCTTTCAGATAAGGATACGCGGACGAAAGGACCACCCTAATGCAATTCTAACTGTCAATGGTTCAACCTTTTCAAAAGAGCCTTGCCTGAAGATTCCAGGTACAGACCATTAATCTTAAATCTTAAATCTTAAACCGAGGGAGTTATCGGTATAACTTCTGTTTGTCTCGATTTTAAGCACATCGAGAATGTCATGACTACAAGACCCTCAGTTATTCAGATCGTCGAAGAGACACCATTGCAAAAGACGAAATCTTCAGAGGTTGTGACGATCATCTTTCCACGACCGCATGGTACCGAGTGGTCGATTCTGCTGGAAGACAGTTGGCAAGATCGTGCATAGATAGAAAATCGTCCTGCTCTACTAAGTACATGGGTTGGATGAATGGCCTACTTCCTTCAGTAGAAGATGGGGTAGTTGAACGTCAACTCTGCTTTGCGTCAGGAGACAAGTGCTGTGTTAAGGAGACTATCGTAAAGATACGAAACTGCAAGAAATATTTCGTCTATCAATTTCCGAGAAAAGTTCCAACTTGTCCATCAAAGTATTGTACTGTCTACAAACAAGGTGAGTCCACAGGAAGCCCAAGCACAGCGTCTGTGTAGTCGTCATTAATATTCATCTGCTCATTACAGGAATTTTTGATCGAAAATTCTTTAAACAACTGTTTATATGGAGAAACGCTTATAAGAATAACAAAAACGGCTCTTAAAAGAGCGGGTTCTGGAATCAAACAAAGTTGAGAATGAAATTTTTTGACTCTCGTTGAATCTTTGTGTGCAGTTTCAAGGAGGGTCAAAAAATCTCATTTCCAGCTTTCTAATTGATACTTACAGAGACCTGCTTTTAAACGTTATTCAAATCATCTGAAATCGCTGACAGCGTGAAGAAATGGCACAAACAACATCTAGTTTTAATTTTAAGGCTTTTAATTCAAAATGATGTTATGGGAAATAACTAGACATTACTAGGTATAGAGGAACCCTTACGGCATTTTGTATGAGCTTTGATGTTAAGTATTTTGACAAACCGTTTTCTGTCCCTACAGAATGGGGAGATAATCGTATTGGTGTAACTGACAGGAACATCATACCAGATGACAGGTTTACGGCAACCTCACAGTTAGGTGACCGTTACAAACCAAGCTATGCACGACTGAATGGAAACGGGGGATGGGTACCAAAGATCCATAGGGGCCCTAATGACTATCTACAGATAGACTTGGGTGAAGTGTTTATCATCCATGCCCTAGCTACGCAAGGTAATCCTCGGTGGAATGTATGGACTACAGAATACAAAATATCAACATCTATTGACAAGATCACTTGGACTATGTACCAAAGTGGTGGCAAAGTAAAGGTAATAACATGTACAGTGGTTCTATTAATCAGATACCTTCAACACCTTGCCTGGTGTCTGATGAAAAGAGTATCTGCTGAACAACTTTCATTTTATCTTTCCTTTTTACATATAATCTGTCAACATCCGCTTTAGGGTGATGTATACGGTTCATTGGTAGATATTTCCTTGTCTTTGTGTCTAATCTTTTGATCTCACTTAACTTCCAGTTGATTATGTTGAAACTGTATGATACTACAGGCACAGCTAAGGTGTTAACAGCCTGGATCTTATTCGCTGCGTTCAACTCACTTTGTAGTACCAATCTGAGTCTTCGATAGTACTCCTTCCTCACTTTTTCTTTCATCTTGGAATGCTGTATTCCATCACTTTCATCGATGCCTAGGTACTTGTAGGTTTTTTCTTGGTCAAGTTCTTTAATGACTGTGTCAAGATCAAGTTGGATGTTCGATTTCTTCGTTAGTTTACCTTTCTTCCGTCAGAAAGTAGCTTTGGCACACTTGTCGAGACCAAATCTCATGTTAATGTCGTTACTGAAATGGTGTACAGTGTTTCAAGATATTTTATTATTTTTATTATTATTATTATTGTTGTTGTTGTTATTATTATTATTATTATTATTATTATTATTATTATTATTATTATTATTATTATTATTATCGAAACCTTTTTTATTAATAGACATGTATTTTGCGTTCTACTCTAATATTATTATTGTTTATCATTTTTTAATTGTTAAACTGAAATATCTTTATCAAGTGAATAAGGACTTTTTCATCGTTTTCGTCGTTGGTCATCTCTGACCAATTCAACGATAAATGGAAAGCATGGGTTTTTTTTTTCAACATGCTGTATTGTTTTATATATTTTCAGTTATTTCCCGGTAACAAAGATGGTAATAGTGTCGTCAAGAATACGTTAGACGATACTCGAACTCTTGCCAGGTTCATTAGATTCATACCAACGAAGTCCTATAGATGGAAGGCACTACGTGTAGAAGTGTATGGATATAGGAAAGGTAAGTCTTATTCACGTGGTTGATGATAGAGAGAAAAAGAAGTGGATTTAGCAAGGAAGGGAGCGAAATGAAGGGGATAAGATTTGTTGAGCGAACTGATAATTATAGTAACAGTATCGCCACTGACATAACAGATTGTGAATTTTGAAAACCTCTGATAACATTTGTGTTTTAGATCTAGAAAGCCTTGACTCAAAAAATCAGAACGAATGGGAAGGCTGGGTAAAAGGACGTGATGAGAAAGTGCAATGGGAAGTACTTGATGAAAACTACTATGAAAAGGTTGCAGATTCTATAAAGGCGTCGAGAAGATCACAAGGTAGGTCTAGTTATAGTTTCCGTCATTCCAGATTAATGCAAAAACGTGTAACGAGTTTGTTTTCTTTGAATGAAGGGTACAGTTACTGAATTCCGATTGGCTTATCAAGGAGGGAGGGTTTTTTTTATTACTCAATCCCATTTGATTAGTAAGTAATCGAGGCCCAAAGCCCTACTAGTACGCATGCCAGTAACAACAACTTCGTTTGCCCTGCATGTACATGTCTAGTAACAATCTTGACTAGAATATCAGGCAAATATCTATTAAATTTGGTTTTAAGACTAATACACAGGAAGCCCAATGCCACACACGTTAGATCAAATCACTAGTCAACATTCTCATAGCAGGGCTGAAAAACGTGTGCGCATGCGCCAAAATGTCAATGAAAACAAACATGGTCGATTGACTGAAAACTTCCCATCAAACACTCAAATGCTCCTTTCCGTAGTCTTCCCACAATCCCTTATGATCCCAGCGTGAGCTCGAGGTCAGGATATAATTTGCATAAAAATGTATAACAGATATGCAAATTTTACCCTGACCTCGAGCTCGCACAGGGATCATAAGGGATTGTGGGAAGACTACGGAAAGGCGCATTGGTCGAGGTTTTCAGGAAAAGCGTTTTAGTACAAACATTAGAAAAGTTCTACATACCGTAAAAACAAACTTTAGGCATTGGTTCATAGATTAAAATGTAAATGTTTCTTAACTTTCAAAAAATGGCCTTAACTTTTGGACTTTTGTAGCTGACTTTGAGATTCTTTCGAAACCATAGGCATTTTTTATAGAAAGCAGGTGAGCCCGCGATCTTACTCAAAACCGCTGGCCCTTTTTTCTACCCTGCTCATTCTCATTGATGAAGAATAAGGACCGCACAGCAAGCCCAATAAAATTAAGCATTCAAACAAAGGAATCCCAATACTACATATCTGAAAGGATTTCATGATGTTTTTATTCAGGTGATAACTTAACCCAGGATTATGAAGCAGACATTGGTTTCTCCATCGGCCATAAAAATCACTCTGTCAGTATCGAGATAAATGAAACGCTGGAAGAATTGACCATATGTCTTTGGACGTCAATCAACAGCTCGTCACCAATCAACATTAGCTTCAGCTACGTCAAGGAGGAGAAAGAGAATGCATTTGTTAAGATTGATGACATAAGAAGGTAGAAACGAGCTTTTAAAAGTTTAAAGACTCAAATCATGAAAATATTGGGTGAATTGTAGCAAAATAGGCATATTTCAAAATAATATGTTGTTATATATGCCACTTTATTTCCTCACAATGTTCATTGGGATTTGAGTTTTTTGGTTATCGTGCTTTCTAGAAAAGTTAAAATATTTGTGAAATTAAAAATGATGTATCCTTTCATTTTCACCTTGAAGTTGTGAGATTCCTATAAAGGAATGTATGGAGCCCAACCCCGCGGCCATTGCGTTTGCCAATAAAATTCAAATGTTATTCATTCTTATTCAAGAAGTGTTCACTCGGTTTATTAAAAAAAACTTCAATTTAATGAAGATTTTGGAATGAAATTCAATCTCTTTGGGATAAAAAAACTTTTTGAAAGCACTGGAGTTCTCCGTTTACAACAGATAGCCGATATCTTGTTTACGCCTTCGCTTAATTGTTCGCTTGTTTATAGTTTGCCGCGGATCCGATATAAAGAGAAAAGAAATGCCGACGCTGAGAACACAGTCGACAAGAGATTACAAGAAAAACCTGCTTTTCGAGGGACTATAAACACGTAGACTTACGATTCTATTAAGTTTAATTGAAAGCTTTTTTGAAGTTTCTCTCGTAGATTCGATTCTGGATATCATTGACGACCCTTGTCTTATAGATTTACATATCTATAATTCGGTGGTTTCACGGGCAACCACTAAAAGTATCCTTGAAAATACGAGAAAAAAATATGATTGGTGAAATATATTTTGAATGGTAATAATATACAAATTCGCTTAATAGAAGACGACTGGAGCAAATGTCCTGCTTGACAGGACTATTCTTTTGGTATGAAAATAAAGAATCCTTTAACAAAAACGTCCCTAGCTCAAAGCGTGCTATCGTTTATCATATTCACAATGACTAGTACATCTACCCTCTTTTAAAATACTCCTTAATTTATTTATTTTTATTTTCACTTTTTTTTTTTCAGAAACGGACCTTCAAAATGGATCCACATTTGCGTCACGTGGATGTCCAATTTTGGAGTGTGGCAGACGTACATCGACGGTGCTGCAATAGATATTGGACCTGGAGTGTTAGACCAGGAAGAACTGTGTAGTAAGCTTGACGCTTTTTATTAAATATTGCTTAAAATAAGTATTATTCAGTAATTTACGAAAAACGCTGGTTTATGTTGTAGTGTTATGATGCCTTGAACAAAAGCAATGGGCCAGAGAGCTTGCATTTCTCAGCATATTTATTTACCACGCGTGCTCTGTCTCATCTAACCTTTCAGTGGAACACAGGGACCCATGCTGCCTAACACAGTTGAATACTTAAAATGAAGTCAAACTTTATTTCTAAATAGTAAAACTACGACGACTGTTTAACTCACTAAGTACTCATTATTCTTCCTAACTTCTTTTCAGGAGGTAACATAATATCAGTCACTTTTGATTCCCAAGATCAGAAAACCGAGGTTAAATACAGTAGACTAAACATGTGGAAAAATGTGTTATCTCAGCAATATATACTCTATATGTCGTACAAATGTGGAACAGAGACTGGTAGTCTCTTAGGATGGAAAGATTACTTGAATCTGCTGCCAAGGAACTCTGGTGGTTTTAGGATTCACGAGTCAACTTGTCGAGGAAAGCAAGGTATATACATGTTGTGTTATCAGTTGGACCGAATCAGTGATCATACGTTTTAATTAATAGTATTTCACTATTAGGAAACGTCCTTAGTTTAATTGGTGCATCAAGTCCCGAGACACCCAATAGCTTAGCAAGAATAGAGAGCCCGCGATACGAGAGGTCATCGGAATCTCCAGGGAGATGTTTGAAGTTCAAGTACAAAATGTGGGGACCTGGAACGAAGGTGATGATAATTTATCAAGAATTTGATAACAAAGAATACAGTAAGAGACCGATATGGATGGTCAAAGACAGTGAGGACAGTAGATGGAGGGATGGACAAGTAACACTGACAGCAGTAACGGCATATAAGGTTAGATAAACTACAGAAAATTATTTTTCCTTCATTTTTTGCAACTTATATATTACGGGTTTTTATCTTAAATCAATGTTTTCAACCGGTTTCAGTCTAAGCCTCAACTCATAGATCGCAAATTTGATGAGATTAGGGAAGCACGGCTTGCGTAGCGGTGAGAGCGCTCGCCTCTCACCAAGGCGACCCGGGTTCGATTCAAGGACTCGGTATCGTATGGGAGTAGAGTTGTTTGTTTATTCTCTCCTGTGCCTCGAGGGTTTTTCCGGTTTTTCCTCCCTGTGCAAAAATCAACTTCTAAATTCCACTATTGGAATACAGTGGAAGAAGATCCACTCTGTGGACGCCACTGTTAATTTTCATTTATTTTATTTTAAATTATCCATTTATTGCTTATGACTTTGAAAAACACACGGTCTGGACGTCGCTTGCCGTGTCCCAGAATTCTGATTGGATGAGCAGTGATTTCACTCGCTTTGTCTGTATTGGGCAATTTAAGCACCAAAGAATCTTGAACGGGAAAAAGAAACCGGAAGTTTCAGAATTGCATTTTTAAAATGAGGAGGGGAATCTGGAATCTAGTTCCATCAAAACACTCTTTGATAGGTCAAATATAACAATAGTCCTGTATAAAAATTGTTGTACCGGGATGGTGTTCGCCGCACATCTTAACCACGATGGTACAACCAGTAGAGTAGACGTATGTATCAATAACTAAAATAATTGTTTTTTTTTTAAGCTTGCTATCGAAGGTGAAATCACAAATAAGCCAGGATTGATGTCGATAGGTGCCTTACACACCAACGAGGGTTACTGTAATGATGTCGTACCACCATCAGCAAGAGAAGGTGAGATAACGTTGAATAATTAATAAAAGTCTGGAGTCTGTTAGCTGGTCAAGTGCTAACTATCGCTCTTCACTGAACACAATAAAGTTTTTCTTACATTTTCGATTTTCGGTATTGAAAACAAAATGGAATGAAAACTTAAATTTAAAGACTTTGATTTTGTTCCACATTTAAACACACAGCCTGCAACGAGGTTCTGACCAACAATACAGGCTACATCGTCTCGCCCTATTATCCTGGTTTCTATGACAACAATGCAAGGTGTACGTGGACAATCAAAGCAAGCAAAGGTCACTTGATTCGTTTGGAGTTTAGAGCATTTGAAATGGAGTTGAGCCCGCGATGTTCAGCTGACTTCGTAGAAGTGTATGATGGAGGGGAAGCCCTATCGACTTTTCGTATTGGTCGGTACTGTGGAACAAGGTAAACGGACCAAAGACATGACTTAAAACTGATTTATTAGCTTATACTTTAGACTTTTTTTGAATTTTATTGTACCAATTTTGCCTTTCATTAGTAAGGTTGTGCATTTCTACCAGTTTTACACTTTTACATCTGATACGGCCATGCACCCTCGTTAAAATTTGTGGTATTCAATGCAGTTGCACTGCAAAAAGCCTGTATTTTCAAAAAAGGCATGAAATGTTCTTTTCTACAGTTACAGCTTTTATGCTTGATTATCCTTTTCTGATAATTTGCAGATATCCACAAATAATCCAGTCGCAGTCAGACACGATCAAGATAACATTCATGTCCAATAACAACGTTACGCGATCTGGATTCAAAGCTTATTATCAGATAACAAAAGGTACTAAGACAGACAGACAGATTCTTATTAAGGTACACTGGGCTGGGCTGGGCGTTTCCCTGCAATAACATTTTGTCCTCACGACGTGACCTGTTATGTCAAACACCTTCTAATCTTTTAGAAGTTCTTCAACTTCAACTTCAGTTAATATAACTTCTTTGAATAATAGCCACAAAGTGACTTAAATATTTATCTTCAAACTTTGTTTTTCCCCAGATACAGAAGATGACGGTTGTGTTCAAGGTATGAAGCACACTGCATTGTCATACGTCTGGTGCTTACTGTTATGATCTCACTGTTAGTAAAGTCATGGGATATAGAGATGGAGGGTGGAACTAACGATTTTGTTATTGTTGACTACTTTTTCCACACAGACTGTCCCTTTTCATGTACCTGCCGAAGGGAAACAAATGGTAGTGGAATTATCATAACTTCGCGTAAATTGCTGTCCATTCCTGGCCGACTGCCCAAGAACACTAAAGCTATGTAAGTATCGGCTCTTGGACTCCTTGGGTTGGCAATACAAATAATAATATATATTGTTTTGCACTTGAATGTTGTGTAATGGCTGTTCATTGTATCAGATTGAGTATTTCATTTCAGCTATTTTACACCTCTTTTTCTTTGTATCGATAGCTTATTTTCAGGAAGTAAGATTTACCAGTTGAAAAGTAATGCGTTCATCCAACTAAGATATCTGTCATTTATGTAAGTGAAATTAATATAGCCATTGAAAAATGGCTGTATTATAATATTGTTAAGTCCAGAGACACAAGGGAAACCTTGGTGACCCCATAGCTCTGTGATTCTTATTGCGCATAGCATATTAGACACCGAGTATTTGAAGGCATATCGTATAATAATTATGTAAAGTACTTTGATACTATCCTCATTCATAGTATCCAATGAAATAGCGTGGGCAAATACTCGCCGATTGGGACACGGGAGAAAGCACACGCAAGCACTGACGTTTCTAGGTCTTCAACCCTATGCAAGAGCTGAATCTTTTTTTATCTATGCGTACGGCGCGCGCGCATTGAAGAAAGAGAAATTATATTTTTCTTTTAGCTAAGCGCATTTGTACGCGAGTGGTTCGCGTGAAGAAAAGACAATTAAGAATGAAAAGAAGAAATAAGACGAGTGTTCCATAACCCTCTAATAAACCGTCCCTAAGTCCATTCATCAGCTAAGCGAGTCAATCATCGGAACCTGTTTTGTTTCTTTTCTTTTCAGTGATTTGAGCTTTAATCGAATATTCGTGGTTGAAGAAATGTCTTTTGTAAACTTACCATCATTAAAGACATTGTAAGTAAATTGAAGCACTTACTGTACTGTGATACCAACAAGCTGGTAGCTGTAGAGCACAAAAAAAGTAAACTACTTCATCCAGAGTGTTAATGTCACACACACAGGTGTCGATTTAAGATTTTATGTTTTGCTTCTTTTAAACGCGAGCGTCTTATTCCCCGTATCATATGAAAAACAATGGACAAGGACGGTAGTTAGCAAGTACTTGCTCAGCAGCGCAGCACACCTTGCATCTCTGACTCAGGATATTGTAATCACATTTGAAGACAGTGGTTTTTCTGAAGAAAAATATTCGCATTTTACTTTCAGACGACTTAATGGGAATTTCATTAAAGAAGTTTCGAAAAACATGTTTAGTGGTCTGGAGCAACTTGAAGTTTTGTAAGTATAAAACAATGTGGCTCTGAATACTGGAAGAGGGACTTTCTAACAAAATATATTTTCTCAATACAGGGACCTTGGGGAAAATTTAATTTCCAATGTCTCGTCGGATGCGTTTTCTGGTTTTCCAGGTCTTCGTGCTCTGTAAGTATTTCATAATCGCAGTTATGAAATAAACCCATTGCTTGTGTTGTGCAGGTTGAAGCTGATCAGTTTTATCTTATGTTTATTGTTTAGGAGCCTTCGTAGCAACCAAATAAAGAGTTTGCACGGATTGACCTTTCAAAATAACACGAATTTGACATATCTGTAAGTGCTGTTAAGTATTTTAAAGTGTTGGAAATAAGCTGACTGAAAAATGAAGGAAGGAATGAAAGAAAATAAAACAAGAGAGGGCAAGGAGCGAAGGAAGAAAAGGAAGGAAGGAAATATGGAACAACGGAAGGAAGGAAGGAAGGAAGGAAGGAAGGAAGGATAATGTAAACTTATTAATTTAATTCCTTGCCTTAGTTAGAATATCATTTCTTTAACTATTGTTTCCAATTTGTGTCTGTTTCTAGATACCTTCAAGATAATCAGCTGAAAATAATTCCTGCTGGGATCTTTCGTCAACAAAAGTACCTCGAGATCTTGTAAGTACCTAATGTCTTTTCTTTCCGCAAATCATTGTTAGTATTCGCGATTAGATAACACTAGTGACTTCTATTATTTATCATTTTGTTATTCCTTTTGCAGGCTTCTTCATCAAAACAGAATTCAACGAATTGACGAATCATCTTTTGAAGGCCTTGAAAACCTCATAAAACTGTAAGCTATCACCCTAGTAATGATTTACAGAACTGAAAAATAAACGTATGAATGAATATAAGGGAATCAAGGGTGTAGTGGTAGTGCACTTGCCTCTCATCTCTGGGGTCTTGGGTTTGATTCCTGGACTCAACATCACATACATTAGGGAATCAAGGGTGGTGTAGTGGTAGTACACTTGCCTCTCACCTCTGGGGTCTTGGGTTTGATTCCTGTACTCAACATCACATACATTAGGGAATCAAGGGTGGTGTAGTGGTAGTACACTTGCCTCTCTCCCGCTTTAGGGGGATTTCATAAATGAACTTTATTTTTTTTAATTATTTAAAGGAAGTTGGAGAACAATTACATCAACGAACGAACCATTCCAAAAGATGTATTCAAGAACATGCACAAATTGGAATTTCTGTAAGTGGTAATTTGCAAATGTGTTTTATAACTACCGTATATTATATTTTCTCTCAAATTGTGTCCTTCTTTATGATTTAAATCTTTCTGTTTCATGGTACCGTTATAGGTCAACAGACCACTTCATTATCTGTTGCTATGCAACCAAGTATATTCCAAACCTTAACTGTGTCTCCCCTGGCAACGAGTTCTCCAGCTGTGAAGACATGCTGAAAAGTGTTTTAGTAAAAGTCTGCATTTGGGCGGAAGCTGTTTTCGCTACCTTTGGCAATCTGGCAGTCATTTCATGGTGGATATTCCTTTCAACAAAACGAAGAAGAACAAAAAGAAAGATAAACAGTGTCCAGTCCTTGTTATTTTGCCATCTCGCCTTAGCTGATCTTCTCATGGGAGTATATCTTCTGCTCATTGGAACTTACAATGAAATATGGAAGGGCGAATACTTTCTGCACGATGTGGAGTGGAGAGCTGGTTTCAAGTGTAAAATAGCAGGAGCCATTGCCACTTTGTCCAGCGAAGTTTCTGTAATGATTCTGGTTGCCATAACAGCGGATAGGATAAACACAATTATTTTCCAGTTCTCAGGCAGACGCACCAATCTGAAATTGGCTCATGTTCTTTGTCTGTTTATTTGGGTCATTGGATTCTTCATGTCCTTTACTCCCCTCTTTGCACCAACATACTTCAATGACAAGGTTTCGGGCTTCAGTTTTTACGGCCGTTCAACTGTCTGTCTGCCGCTGCAGTTGTCCACTGATCGCCCTGCCGGCTGGGAATATTCGGTTGCTGTGTTCATAGGCTTGAATGGTGCAGCTTTCTTCTTCATATTGGCTGGTTACATCGCCATATTCAGAAAAGTTCGAGAATCTGCTCGAAATGTCCGTTCATCATCAAGCGCCGAATCGGCATTAGGAAGACGGGTTTTATTTGTGATTCTGACCGATTTCTTTTGCTGGATGCCTATCATGGTTCTTGGCGTGCTCTCTCTCGTCCATAACTTCAACGAACCTTCTGTGTATGTCTGGGTAGCAATATTCGTACTTCCCGTCAACTCAGCCATCAACCCAATACTGTACACCTTCTCTTCCTCTCAAACGATCAACAGCATGAAATCCATCAGAACAAGATTGATGAGAAATACAGGTAATGATGTCCTTCATGTAATAAAATATAGAATAAAATAATGATAAAATAAATGGGTTTTAGCAGGGGCATCAATACAGAGTAGCTATCATCATCCACTGAAATTCCAACTGGAATTTAGAAGTTGATTTTTGCGGAGGGAGGAAAACCCCTCGAAGCACAGGAGAGAACCAAAGAACAACTCTACTCACATACGACATTGAGCGCAGCGGGACTCGAACCAAGGTCGCACTTGTGAGAGGCGATCGCTCTTACCACTACGCAACCCGTGGTTCTCGATGTATTGAAAAGTGGAGGGAACCTCGTAACGACCTTTTGACTGATATGATCAGAGTCAGGGCTAGCTTACTCTCTGATCGACTGATTTGAAATTAGCATTTGTGTTATTACGAATGGAGAGACGGATAGAGAACCCGCAGAAAAGTTATTGAATCAAGGGAGAAACCCAACAAAACTCTATCACATTTGATGCCGAGTCCAGGAATTGAGCACAAGACCTTCTCTCTCGTCATCGTCTGCTGATCACGGGGGAGGCCGTGTTCTACAGGTGGCAGCTACAGCCTTCTCCCAAGCTGCACGGTCCTGTGATGCTTTATGCAGTTCAGATGATGCCGGTTAGGAGCACTTCTGAGAAGGGGTGCTATATCTTTCATATATACTCTGGGAAAAACATTTTCTTCACGCCTCTTGCACGTTGTCCATGTTCAGGAACCCAAAGAGAAAATTTTGCTATCAAATCACTCCTTGGCCGACGGAGCTGCTGGCTTAGCCAACGAAGTTGTCGTTTTTTAACTGCCAGGGAGAGAGCTCTCTCTTGTGTCATAGTGTAGAGTTCTTCATTGCTAACATGGTCTTGCCGCTTGATCTTCAGCATAATTCGAAGGCACTGTCTTTGAAAGACGTACAGGGTTTCGCACAGGTCAGATGGAAAATAATATTAATGCTATTTATACAAAAGATTGAGAGTGCGATGTGATTGTCTGAAAAGTCAAGTTTTATTAGAAAATGTTAAGATCCCATATCAGGGTTTATTGCCCAGTACAATATATGAGGAGAGTTGCTTTATAATTCTATTCCTTGCCACAAGGGTTCTTCTCCAAGTTTTCCGGTGTTCCTTCTTGTGTAAAAATCAACTTCTAAATTCCCATTCAATCTGACGTCGAAAACTAATTAAACCGCTGAACTAATAACTACTAATATGAAGGATACTTTATTTATCAGCTCCGCAAATGGGCCCCGTGGCTTTGCCTATGAGGGAACTGAGGTTTTGCCGAGAACAAGAAAACCCAGAAGAAATAGTCCAGCAAGAACTTCATTAACTCTTCTGAAGACAGACCACCAAACCGCTGAGGTGAGTACAAAACAAGTCTCTTAACGATATAAAACATTGATCAGTAATGTGATAAGGCTTTGTATGGTTGGTTATAGTATTGTTACTGGTTTAGTATGGTTTCTGTTCTCGTCATCCCGGAATCCAATACAGACTCACGGAAGCAGTATGATATGGGATCCATAATTTCGGCATCTCCCAGAATCCGTAGTGAATCCACCATCGTTCACGATTTGAATACATTTTTGTTTTCCTATAACACACAAGCTCTTCTCATTGTCAGTATTCACATATTAGTCCTTTTCCTCCCGTTTTGTAGCCCAGAAGTTTTTATTCAATGTGTATCCTTAAAAAGCTTCATGTTTCTTGTACTGCAGGATGAAGCTAAAATGAATGAATCAGACGAAACACCTGAAAACGAAATATTGATAACCGAGCCTCAGTTAGTTAGCCTCACTACCACCATCTCCATCATGAGTCATCATTATCACTACCACCACCACTACCACCATCTCCATCATGAGTCATCATTATCACTACCACCATCTCCATCATGAGTCATCATTATCACTAGCACCACCACCACCACCATCTCCATCATGAGTCATCATTATCACTAGCACCACCACCACCACCATCTCCATCATGAGTCATCATTATCACTAGCACCACCACCACCACCACCACCACCACCACCACCACCACCACCACCACCACCACCACCACCACCACCACCACCACCACCACCTCCATCTCCATCATGAGTCATCATTATCACTAGCACCACCACCACCACCACCACCACCACCATCTCCATCATGAGTCATCATTATCACTAGCACCACCACCACCACCATCTCCATCATGAGTCATCATTATCACTAGCACCACCACCACCACCACCACCACCATCTCCATCATGAGTCATCATTATCACTAGCACCACCACCACCACCACCACCACCACCACCATCTCCATCATGAGTCATCATTATCACTAGCACCACCACTACCACCATCTCCATCATGAGTCATCATTATCACTAGCACCACCACTACCACCATCTCCATTTCCATCATGAGTCATCATTATCACTAGCACCACCACCACCACCATCTCCATCATGAGTCATCATTATCACTAGCACCACCACTACCACTACCACCATCTCCATCATGAGTCATCATTATCACTAGCACCACCACCACCACCATCTCCATCATGAGTCATCATTATCACTAGCACCACCACTACCACTACCACCATCACCATCTCCATCATGAGTCATCATTATCACTAGCACCACCACTACCACTACCACCATCACCATCTCCATCTCCATCATGAGTCATCATTATCACTACCACCACCACTATCGTGAGTCATTATTATAACCATCACCACCATTATCACCATCACCATTATGATGGACTTGGTGATGGACTCAACCAACACAAGAAAAGAAAGGTGCTAGAGGCCCTATTTATAAAAGAAGAAAAAACTATCTTTGAATGAGCAGGCATAATCAATTCCCTTCACACTATTAAACTAGTAAAATTTGCATTCGTGATCTGTGAATCCAAACTATGATGATGGTTGTCAGATGAAAACCAAAATATATAAAAATCATGAGTAAATGGCTTGTCATTTTACTTAAATTTTCATTCTAAAAAAATTATGTATCAATAAGAAAATACAAATGGTAAACACAAAATAGAAATAGAAAAACTAAATGAACACAGAAAATAGTTTACTTAAATAAATACAAGAGAAAAGAAATGTTTATAAATAGAATATCACTGAGCAATATTAATTACTGACCTCAATGTGAGAATTGATGACACACTTTGTTTTTGCAAAATAATTTTTAAAAAGTAACCAACCCTTTCCCATGAACCCTTCTGTAAAAACCTCAATTCAACCCTTAGAATACAAGGGTGAGAGGTCTAAATGGGTAATTTAAGATTGATTGGAACTGAAACATTGGAAAATTTGCCAAGCATTAAAATATGAGGCAAACAGCAATGTGTTGATTCATTTTTCTCTACTAGTGGGCTATCACTAATAGACCTATAGTAGCATAGCCAATCAGAATACACGATTGGTAATATACCACTAGTGTGTTTGATACACTAATATAGAATAGTTCTCTACTAGTGGGCTATCACTAATAGACCTATAATAGCATAGCCAATCAGAATACACGATTGGTAATATACCACTAGTGTGTTTGATACACTAATATAGAATAGTTCTCTACTAGTGGGCTATCACTAATAGACCTATAATAGCATAGCCAATCAGAATACACGATTGGTAATATACCACTAGTGTGTTTGATACACTAATATAGAATAGTTCTCTACTAGTGGGCTATCACTAATAGACCTATAATAGCATAGCCAATCAGAATACACGATTGGTAATATACCACTAGTGTGTTTGATACACTAATATAGAATAGTTCTCTACTAGTGGGCTATCACTAATAGACCTATAGTAGCATAGCCAATCAGAATACACGATTGGTAATATACCACTAGTGTGTTTGATATACTAATATAGAATAGTTCTCTACTAGTGGGCTATCACTAATAGACCTATAGTAGCATAGCCAATCAGAATACAAGATTGGTAATAGACCACTAGTTTGTTTGATATACTAATATAGAATAGTTCTCTACTATAGTGGGCTATCACTAATAGACCTATAATAGCATAGCCAATCAGAATACACGATTGGTAATATACCACTAGTGTGTTTGATACACTAATATAGAATAGTTCTCTACTAGTGGGCTATCACTAATAGACCTATAATAGCATAGCCAATCAGAATACACGATTGGTAATATACCACTAGTGTGTTTGATATACTAATATAGAATAGTTCTCTACTAGTGGGCTATCACTAATAGACCTATAGTAGCATAGCCAATCAGAATACAAGATTGGTAATAGACCACTAGTTTGTTTGATATACTAATATAGAATAGTTCTCTACTATAGTGGGCTATCACTAATAGACCTATAATAGCATAGCCAATCAGAATACACGATTGGTAATATACCACTAGTGTGTTTGATACACTAATATAGAATAGTTCTCTACTAGTGGGCTATCACTAATAGACCTATAATAGCATAGCCAATCAGAATACACGATTGGTAATATACCACTAGTGTGTTTGATACACTAATATAGAATAGTTCTCTACTAGTGGGCTATCACTAATAGACCTATAATAGCATAGCCAATCAGAATACACGATTGGTAATATACCACTAGTGTGTTTGATATACTAATATAGAATAGTTCTCTACTAGTGGGCTATCACTAATAGACCTATAGTAGCATAGCCAATCAGAATACAGGATTGGTAATAGACCACCAGTGTGTTTGATATACTAATATATAACAGTTCTCTACTAGTGGGCTATCACCAATAGACCTATAGTAGCATAGCCAATCAGAATACAGGATTGGTAATAGACCACCAGTGTGTTTGATATACTAATATATAATACACTGTAGTTCTCTACTAGTGGGCTATCACTAAAAGATATTCCATTCTAGCAGTATACTCAGAGAATTAAAGCTGACATATGAAGGATAAAGCTTTCAGCCAATTTGCCATTCCTTGTTGCCTTGGAAACCCTTACAGAATCACAGGAAGAGCGATACTGCAAAACCATGTTTCGTAATTGTTCTCCTTGAGGACACATAGCATCTGGTTCACACATTTGACTGATGTTCAACTGACTTAGATATTTACAACATTCTACAATTATTCTTGTACATTCTTTAGTTACACTCCAACAGCCAATCAAATCCAAGTATGTCAGATGACGGCAATTCCGTCCAAGTAATACAATGGAGTCATCTGTGAGATGAATGCTGGATTGAGAGCCTCTGTATGATATGTCCAAGTTTTGCAGTTCATGGCAGTTTAGTGCAATATACTTTATGCCAGTGGAGGTAATCCTGTGGCAGCCTGCCAAGCTGATGAAGGTAAGATCATGACACAACCAAGTGATGCACTTTAAACATTCATCAGTTATCTTCATACAGTATGATAAATCTATATGTCTTAGGGGTAAAAAGGCTGTTGTACTGCATCTAAAATCAAGGTTCGACATATACGAACAAACTTGCATATCTAGATGACAAAGTTTTGTGCAATTTTGTGCAATGCTATTGATGCTGATGCTAGTAATTCGCAAGCATTCTGTCACTTTAAGACTCTTCAAATTCTTACAGTGAGCAGCCACTACAAGCATTGACACATCTGATATTGCAAGACACCCACTGATATTTAGATGACTTAGGTTTGGACAGCTGGTTGCAATAGCACCAATGCCAACATCCGTAACTCCCTGACACCACTTCACATTAAGATCTTCAAGCTTAGTGCACAGGTTTGCAACAGTATGTATCGCCACATCTGTGATATTCCCCATTGGTTTAGGAAGCTCGCAACCTGCAACACACAGAAATCGCAGGTTGGGGCAATGTTTTGCAATGCTCTCAATTGCAATATCAGTAACACACTGGCATGCCATGACGTTAACATGTTCCAACAGGGGACAAAATTCAGTCAGGACTATTATACCAGAGTCATTCAACCCAGGACAATGTGAAACGTCTAGGACTTTCAATCTTGAGCACTTGTTTGATAGGGAATATAACATAGTATTTGTAAGATCCAGGCAGTTTGGCAAGCCAAGCTCTTGAAGGCTTAAACTGACATTCCCATTAGGGACTCTGAAGATGTCTTCCGATAAAAACGAAGCATTTTCACAGTGAAAAATCTTCACTTTACTTGACATCAAAGAACGACTCAACTCCGGCGATATTTCGAAGGTGTTTTCATATTCTTCGTCTTGTTCTTCATGAAATATTCTAATTTCCTCCAATTCTGGGCACTTTGTTATAAACTCACTAACAGTTGCAGATGTAATACTTTGTCTATCGTGATAAGATATCGTAAAAGACTTCAGATTTCGACAACAACTTGAAATTTTCTCCAGCCCAAAGTCACTCACTTTACACTCGTGAACTTTGAGTATTCGTAATGTTGGGCAGTTCTCTGTTATGACCTCTAAACAGCCGTCATCCACCAAGGGACAATAGCTTAAATCTACTTCTTTCACATTCGTACACCATGAAAATATGTTTTTTAGCACCTCAATGTTCAATCTTTTGTTGTTTGGGAAAGAAATTGTCCTCCAAAGACTAGAGTCTGTGGCCAAATCTCTCCATCTTCTGCAGATCAATCGCATCCTACACAAATTGTACAACCTTTGCGAAGATAAGAGAGAGAAAATAGCTAGTAGAACTGTATCTGGTAGCTCGTTTATCTGGATTGACATCTTTCTTCAATATATTTTTCGTTATTTTTGTCAAGAAAAACTTTCAACTGCAGCCGCCATTTTGTTTGATGCCCTTGGCAACACAGCCTAACCCCTACCCCACAGAGTCAAAACCTTGTAAACCACAGGGAACCCAAGTATATCTTCACTTCTCAAATAGTGTCTTTAATATTTGTTGTGGAAAAACTTTGGAAAACAAAAAAACGAGAAATTCAATGTTCTTCATGAAGAATATCTGTTATAACCTCAGTGTCTCTTATTTTGGAAAAAATTATTTGCAGTCAGGTGCAAGACTATTTTGCTAAAAAAAATTAGTTAACAAACTCCATCCATCCATCCATCCATCCATCCATCCATCCATCCATCCATCCATCCATCCATCCATCCATCCATCCATCCATCCATCC